>JAQPPZ010002718.1:0-32517 GCA_028583015.1 Wollemia nobilis
TGCGTCTCTTACAACATGTCTCTTTTCCGTTTCATGTAATGTACATTCCTAGGACTTAGGCGTGCTTAACTTTGAATGCAATTGCACTTGGTGTTTCCTTTGACCGGAATCTCGTGCTTTCACTGTTAAACTTTTTGAAGGCACCCGCTCTGATACCAATTGAAGAACACAAGATTATATTGAGAGGGGGGGTGAACAGTATAAGACCTCTTTTTACTTTTTCCTTTATACTTCAAAATAGTAAAGTAATATCAAAAAAATGCACAATATCATCCACAAAGTGACACCAATTTTAACGTGGTTCACCCAGAATGCCTGGGCTACGTCCACAAAACTTTTCTCTAAAAGTTATCTCAAAGTTCTTTGGGAAACATTCCTAATTACAATGTTTATGAGCCTCGTCTCAAAGGAGATACCTTCCCCCAATATGAATTTATGAGCCTCTACTCAAAGGAGATACCTTCCCCCAATCTGAATTTATGAGCCTCTACTCAAAGGAGATACCTTCCCCCAATCTGAATTTATGAGCCTCTGCTCAAAGGAGATACCTTCTCCTCTGCTCTGGATATGATCCCTCATAAGATCAACTGTCTCTACCTCTTGCCACCATGTGGAACTCCTTTCCACCGAAGACCTCCTGTCCTCAATGTTTAGCCTAAGAGACCTCTACCTTCTATGATCACGTCCACAGCAGCTCAGCAACCTGTACCAAACATAGTCAATCGATCTAGTACAAGTCTTTCTCTATCTATCAGATCTATCTAACTCTTGAACAAATCAATCCTCTATCCATAAGCCTTCTCAAAGACTTGCCAAATCTGTCCTCAGGTTCTTTGATAGAACCAATGTACCTTTGTCCTCAAGTTCTCTGATAGAACTATCAATCTCAGCTCACAAGTCCTCTATTAGGACCTGTCAAAATTTGCTCACAAGTCCCCACCAAAACCTCTCCAACACCTGCTCACAAGTCCCCAACGGAACCTGTTCAAAACCTGCTCACAAGTCCCCAATGGAACCTATCCAAAACAGCTCACAAGTTCACCAAGAAAAAACTTGCGTAGCATGAAACCACAAAGAGAATTGTTAGAGACCCAATGTGATTCATCAACCTCATAGAAGCATAAAGAGAATTGTTAGAGACTCAATATGTTCTATACTTAACTCACAATCTCAATCTCAAATATCATAGAAACATAAAGAGAATTGTTAGAGACTCAATATGTTCTATATTTAACTCTCAATATCAATCTTCAACTCAATCTCAAATCTCATAGAAACATAAAGATAATTGTTAGAGACTCAATATGATCTATACTTGACTCCCAATATCAATCTCAACTCAATCTCAATCTCAAAATAATAAGATAGATGTAGTATGCTTTTCTCAAGAACATGAAACACAACCCAACAATTGCCAAACATGCAATATCTCATATAACAATGCTACTCATGTTCTTTCCACAACCAATATATTTTCTCAACCAATTAGGGCTTTAACAACAATGCTTATAGACAAGGTTTAACCAACATCATTCAACTCAACATTAACCTTGAAGCATTCAACCAATCATCATAAGAAAAGGAAACAAGTAGAAATCCTTTTCCCTCCAAATATATTTGAACAAAACAGCCACCAACACAATATCACCAAATACAAAGAATAACTTGCTCAAATCAACTCAATGGAGTAAGCCCAATATCATGAATCAAGTAAAGCAATAACTTGATCAAACAACCTCTATGGAAGCAACTCAACCATCAAACTCAAAACAGCCAACCAAGGGTTCCACCAACTCAATGCAAGTAGCTTGACTCACAAATACAAACCCTAGTGCACAAAGCTTCCACTATCTCAAACCAGAAATTATGCATTCATCAAAAACTCTCCTTAAGGATAACAATGCATAAGTAGTCTTCAACAAACCAGAAAATAGGATTTACACCCAATCAAAGAAAACCTAGTTGAAAACCTTTTCACTCCAACCTTATTTCAGAAAACATACACCAATCATACTCATAAGAAGAATGTGCCCATACCTTATTGGAGTAGAAGAAACTTGACCCTTAAAGTTGTCACCACACACAACCCTCAAACTTCCAACCAAGTTAGGGTTAGAACCAAGATAAATGAGCATATAAAAACTTTCCTTAGTACACCTTTTAGCTTCTCTTATTTTGAAAACAACAACCAAAGAAGTCAAAAACACAACAACCAAAACTTACACCTTATATCTCCATTTTAAACTTTAGCATAGCAAAAGACTAATCTCAAAAATACAACCAAAGAAATATCCCCTTATTTCTCCTATGTCTTTTAAACAATGCTAAACAATGCCAAAAATTATATCAATAAATTAATCACACCTTAGAATGGTTGTCCTTGAAGAATCCAAAAATCACGGAATGGCTACCCTTGACGAATCCAAAAATCATGGAACAAAATATGTTTTAACAAAAACGTGACTTAATCCATGCACAACTTCCTCTGTGGGAATCGAAACGCAGACCTCTGCCTATGCAAAGCCCAAACATAGCCTATGCTACCACTAGCCCACAAGGGGCTAACGAAGTCTAAGACAGACTTCCTACCACTTCAACGAACAAGCACTTTGTAAGTTTTTCAAACGCGAGCTCTCTTCTTTCGCGGAATCAACAGAGCATCGATCGCAGCCAAAAATTAATGCATTAAAAATTCTCAAGAGGAGTTAAACCTTAGGATCCTTCCCATATTTATAGTCCAATCGTGGACTTTAGAACACATCGACGATAGATAAACGTAATTTTGAATTTAATCGAAATTGCTTTCTAAAGGGTTTAAAAACCCTTAATTAATTTTAATAAATTAAGAATAAAAAAGGTTTAAAAACCTTTAAGTATTTTTAATAAATTAAAAATAATTTCTCCCTTAATTAATTAAATAATTAATTAATTAAAACCTTGAAGGGTTTTAAATAATAATTAAATAATAAAGAGAACCTCCATTGGTTTCAATAAAAACCATTTAACTTGGTTTTAATAAAAACCCTATCCAAAAACTTTATCCAATGGAATCCCTCCGGATTCTCTTAAGAAGATTCTCTTGGAATCTTTCACCTTTGAAGCCAACACATCCTCTTAACATTAATGCCATTTCCTTTTGACATCAATGACAACTCATAGACAAGGAGCTAGGATCTCAAACCCAAAATTACCAACAATATGCAACTCTGAATGTGACTATGACGAAATATGAGAAAGTGAATAAAGTAAATCATAATGGAATTCCCACAATGGTCACTGGTGGTTTAGTGTCTACTAATACTGAAGGTGTTGAGTTAGATCTTGATGGTTTTAGGAATGCATGTAAAATGGGTCCCTCTCTCAAAATATTGATTCCTCTCATCAATATTATAATAATAAATTAAAAGGGTCTACAAAACCTCCTTCGAGTAGTGAAACCCTCTTACTCCTAATGGGTGAAAACCTGGTAATTCCTAAAACCCTAATGGCACATTAAATTTCTTTTGAATCCCATAATATAGTGGGAAAATTTATTGGAGGATGGACAAATATAGAATCTATTCAATGGTGAGCCTATACCAAATGGAAAACCCTAGGTAATACGAAGTTGGTTGCCCTTTGAAAGGGTTTTTTTCCTCATTCGACTCAACAATGAAGAAGATGCCTCATGGATCCTTACTAAGGGTCCTTGGTTCTTTGGTCGGAAGAGTCTCTTTATTCAAAGGTGGGGTGAAGACTTTAACACCAAGATAAAAAGCATAAATTTTGTACCAATATAGGTTTAGTTTCCAAATCTAGTTACCCATTTTTTGTATGGAGATATTTTAAAGGGTATTGGAAAATATATAGGCATGTTGGTTACTATTAACCCGATGACTACAGTACGCACTTGCATGGTACATGCTAGAATTTGTGTTAATGTGAATCTATATTCCTAGCTTCCCACTTAGATAAATCTAGTTTACAACTCCTTTCGTAAATGTCAAACCATAGAATATGAGAATAATCCTAGATTTTGCATTGAATGCAAGACTCAGTGCCATCTTAAAACCTTATACCCATTGATAAGAAACTCAAAGGAGATGAAATTCCCCAATACCTCTTGAAGTGGGTTGTAGTCTAGGCAATAACAAGGCATGCCTCTCTAGGATAAGCAAAAAAATAGCTACCAGAAGAAGAAACAAATTCTAAAAAAATCAAAGGAAAGAGGTTGAAATCCAATATTCAAAGAACGATCATCCAAATATGAGTTCTATTTTAACCTTTCAAAATCATTTTTATGTTTTAAAAGGAACTATTTTTTATGGGCTAAAACATGGTGAGGGCAACACTACCTCAAATACAACTAAAATCCTATTTTCTAATGAAAGGGAGCCTCAATCCTCATTTAGATGTGGGTCCTCCAACACTGTCTCAAAACCTCTATCCATCCCTAATAGGTGTATAGAAATTGGTAGTCCCATATCAAAAAAAGTGGCGAAAGAAGATAAATATGATTTCAACTCCATTAACACTAGAAGTCTCAAGAAAGCTTTTGTTAATGTCGATCGTGAAAATAAAAATAAGGTAAGACCCTCTATAAACGATCAAAAAAAAAAGGAAACAAAAAATGATATTTCAAATTATACCCAGAAAACCCTATTTCGAGTCTCGGACAGGAGAAATATGAATCAAGAAGACCCAAACCTCCCTTGCAGCAATCTAAGGGAGGCTGAAAATTTTCCAAAAATTCTAAATGAGGATCCACTCAGGGAATGTTGTAATCAGAGTTCTATCAAGCTTATCTACAATAGATTTTTTCATAAATAGACCAAGTATGTTAAGGTTGGATCAACTATGTATGATGACATTGTGCTTGTGGGATGCTTGATCTAACCTACGCTCCTTTAGAAAAGGAAAAAACATGTGTTCTCACCATGGTTATAGATAAGGTTATTTCTAAGCAATTGCAAGACTTGGAATAAGAGTATGCCCCTTAAGGGGGGTTGACTAATAAGGGTCTCTCTTCATGGCTTCATTTGAGCATAAAAGAATTGAATGTTGAAATGTGGAGGATTATCCTTCACATGAGTGAGACCATATCTAACAAATGTATTATAATTTTTATATAGTCTATTAGGACCTTGTACACCTTGAATAGATGGATTTATTATAATTATTTTTTCTTTAACCTAATGGTTGTTTCTTTGACCTTAACCTAAATGTCACTTGTAATAAGGTTTTTATACTCCTTCAAACCAACCATTTTATTATTTAGCTTATTTTTATATTTATATACACCTTCCATATTACATGTACTCTTTTTATTTAATTTTTTTTTTCTTGGGTAATACATTGGTTCCATTTGTTTTCTAAAAGCATTATGAAATCTTGCAAATAGTTTGACCTTTTGTTATTTAAAAATACTAACTATTCATTCCCAGATCCTTCCCTCAATACTAAAGTTATTATTTTAAAATTACTATTATAAATGTATTCACATAAATACTAAACTATGATAATATTTAAGTATACTATACTATTTAATACTAATATGATAAATTTATTATAAATTAATTTACTTGACTATTCATGTTAATTTTTCATACCTTAAAGAAAAATAAACAATTTAAAATATTTTAATTCATTTAAAATTATCAAATTAGTATTAATTTTATTTTGCATCTTGTAATATATTTTAATAAAATTGAACATTAAAAAACAAAACATTCCTATGAGCTATGCTAACAATCAATTTTTTAATATTAAAAAGACAAAATATCTAGGTATCATATTTTCCAACTTTTAAAATATAATTTATTCTAAACAATAAATTACTTTACCATATCATCATTTATTTATATACTAAATAAAAATATATTAATTATTTTCTAAAAAAAATTAAATAATATAAAATTTTTAATTATTTTTATTAAAAATAAAAAATAAAATCAAATTTTTATAGTAATCAAAATATTTTAAAAAATGTTGATAATTTTTCAATTGTTATTTTATTAAAATATAATATTATTTTTATTAATAAAACTTTAACAGTTATGTTGTTTTATAAAACAAGTAACGAATCATAATTATAATTGTTTATTAATTTTTAAATTTTAAGTCAAACGACTCACTAGCTTTAGTGTGTCAATTTTTTCCAATACCATCAACAAGCCAATCAAGAAGGAGCTTTACTATGTCAATTTTTTCCTATACCATCTCCACCGTAATGTATTTGTATTTATATAGAACACCTTTCTTTATGTCAAGAGGCACCTCCTTTATATATAAGGGAGGTATACAACTTCTCTGCATACCCTTTGCATGTTGGACCAGCTCCTCATGTCAATTCCATGACCTAATACACAGCTAATGTTCATCCAGTTTCTTCGTCTCGTTTTGCATCATTCACACATTCCCGTTTAGCCGTACAAGTTGTTGTCCTTTCTGAAAATGGAACTAACAAATAGCCACGCAAACAAAAAAGGATGACAATGTGTCTTACACAAATAGCTAATAAAATATAATTAGGGAAACGTAAATATATTGTTCTTCGGTAGAGGTTAACGTATTTTAAATTTAACAAGTCATCAGTAATGGTGCGGTGGCCCAAAGATTTAAAATATCAAGTGAAGTGGTTATTAGATGGTTTACGATTTTTCTTGGCTGAAGATCAAGGAAGGAGTTATATATATTAATATAGGTTTTATATTAATTGATATGATCAACTAATTTAATTATCAAATTTTTATATCAAATATTACAAAAGTATATAAATTATCTAGAATTTTTTTTTATCATTTTTAAATGAAAAAGCTAAAATTGTATTAATAAAGCTTAATCATACAAAACAGTGTGGGTGGGATTAACACACCCCAATCAACCAAGAGAAACTATTACAATTAGGAAGAAAAGTCACACTAACTGCAACAAACATATCACCTAACATATCTTTGTACATAATATCAGGAATCAGCTATCAGAAAACATAAGAGCAACAATCATGTAGAAAGAACTGAGACCAGTGACGATGAGTTGCAGATCCATGATCCCGGTGCGTTCTACCAGTGGTTCATAAGTTGTCGAAGGTACTGAAACTCCATGTCGACTTTCTTAATTTGGGCAAAAATCTGCAACCAGCAATCATAGAAAACCTCATATTTATCAGACAGTGAAAAATACAAAGAGGATTCTTGCTCTGGGAAAAAATAACTTTGTTGCGGGTTTTCCATATGTGGAAGAGAATAGCAATTTTGAATATATGCCAAACCACTAAAATATTTGTGGAGAACTGAAGAGGGTCTCCCAATAAGATATGCCTCTAGGAGCATGAACCAGCAATAAAAGGTCTGAAAAATGAAAGAATCCAAGACCAAGCCTGTCTAGCCCGAGAACATTCCTAGAATAAATGAACATAGTTTTCCTCCTGACCACAGAACTTACAAGAGACATCATCAACTCCCAAGTATTTCAGGTGCTGACCTATAGGCAAACCTTGAAAAGCACACTCCAAACAAAAAAAGACTGCTTTGGTTCAATATATTTAGCCCATACGATATGAAACTGAGATTTCCAAACATACTGAGAAGAATTTAAATTCCATATTCCATTGAGCATGGCTACCATAGGAACTGTAGGGAAAAGCCAGGAATAACCCAAACAGGCAGAATACTTAAGCAATGAAACATGTTTAGGCCATTCCCAGTCACACCACCATGGCTTTTGAAAATGTCTAGACAACTTGGACCATATGCAAAATGGAGTGTGATCAATAACAACTTCATAAGTGGATTTATCATCTTGTTTCAAACCATAATAGTGTTTAAAATATTCCCAAGGGATCCAATTCTTAGTATGAAAGGAAACAAAATCAGAAAGTAATGCAATTCCTTTTTTATAAAAGCGTTGGGCTTTAACCCATTGCACTTGTGCTAGTGCCAAACCTTCATAAGAAATAGCCTGAGACCACCATACATTCAGAAAGGAGATAGAAGGGCCAACTTTCCTTCCAAAGCCCTTCCAGGATAACCAAGGTTTGAGAGCTTCCCAGGCTTTCCAAATGCTTTTAGCCATGGACCTTGAAATCTTGACAGGAACAGGGGCAGTAATAAGCGTATGAAGATTGAGGCCTTTCCAAACTTTTCTGCCCAAGGGAAGCCTAGAAGAAATACAATTTCTAAGTAAAATTTTCCAAGCCTCATCTCCTTGCAAAGAACAAGTTATCCATTTGGCACATAAAGCAAAACCTTGCTTTTGACAGTAAAACAAACCCATACCACTCGAGTGCTTAGGAAGACAACAAATATCCCAAGCAACTCTATGAAATCCTCTTTTACCAACAGCATTAGACCATAAAAAATCCTAAAGAAGCTTTTCAAGTTTCTTGTAACAATTCTTGGAAGGAACCCAACAAGAAGAATAATAAACATGTGTAGAAGCTAAAACTTTAGAGCAAATTTGGAATTTACCTACAAGAGACAGCTCTTTAGAAGTCCAATAAGCTATCTTTTTCTCTACCTTTTGCACTACATATCCCCAAAGTTGAGCAGGAGATCCCTGAAATGCAAATGGAATGCCCAAAAATTTAAACATCTCACCCGGTTGTATCCACTTCCATTGTTTATCAGATAACCAGGGAGGAAGAGGTTTCAAAGATTGTCTGAAACAAGATGTTTTTCACCATTGAACATTAGATCTTGAAGCTAAACAGAAAAGCTTAAGGCAAGCTAAAACATGAGAAACATAAATCTCATCTTCTGATAAAGTCAGAAAAGAGTCATCAGCAAAATGACCATTAATCAACTACTGAGAAGAGTGAGGCAGGGAGATCCCTTTAATAAGCCCTTGAGATGCTCTATGTGCTAGCAGATAACCAAAAGCCTCAGCTACCAAAATGAATAGAGAAGGTTCTAAAGGGCATCCTTGTATTACTGATCAAGCTAAAGGAATACTTTCAGATTGAGCTTTATTAAGAGTAAGAATAGCAGAAGCATCTTGAAACAACATTTGAATTGAATGAATAAAATTATCTCCAAAACCTAAAGCCTTAAGCATAGCTAAGATGAAATACCATTCAATTCTATCATATGCTTTTTCAAAGTCAATCTTAATAAAAAGGACATCCTGAGAAGAAGCATTAGCCCATTCCATACCTTCCCATACAACAATAATGTTATCTAAAATATACCTGCTCTGTACAAATCCTGTTTGCTCTGGTCTAATAATAAGAGGAAGCAAGGGTCGGAGTTTCAAAGCAAGAGCTTTGGCAATAATTTTATAGCTAACATTCAAAAGTGTAATGTGTCGCAAATTAGTGATAATATCTGGATCACCTTCTTTAGGGATGAATTTAACATTACCTTTGTTGATAAGTGATCCGAGAGAGCCATTAGATATTGCTTCCTTATACACATTGAGTAAATCTGACCCAAGCATGTCCCAAAACTCCTTATAAAAATCATAGGGAAAACCATCAAGACCAGGTGCTTTATCATTGGCCATATGAGAAAGAGCAGATTTAAGATCCTCCAAAGTGAGAGGAGCATCACAAACATCCCTTTGAGTTGGAGTGAGCCTAGAAGGGATGGCAGCACAACATTCATCAAGAGCCTATTGTCTTGCAAGAGTTAAAGGTTGTGAAGCAAAAACATGTTGATAATGTCGGACAAAAGCTGTAGAAATCTCTTGCAATGAAGTAAGTCTGACACCATCCACTTGTAAAGCTTGAAACTGAGTAATATTTGGAGGAGGGCATAGTCTTTTAAAAAATTCTTTAGACACTCGATCACCCACTTTAAGCCAATGAAGGCGAGCTCTCAACTGAGCACCTTTAGCTTCATAAATATCAGCTTTTCTCATCTCATGTCGGATAGAAGCTACAAAGGCTTGAAGATCTGAATTAAAAGGGTCAGACTCCAATCTGACAGAGACTCTGGCAAACTCATATTTCAAAACCATATTTGATTTTTTTCTTCTTCTTGCAACTTCAACTCGCAGAGTTCTCAGAAGAAAAGTTGTTCTTTTGATGGCATCATTCCACCACTCGATCCAACCAGAAGGACCTGAAGGCCTGGGGATAAGATTCTAGATTCTACAAATATGGGCTTTCATTGCTGCACTTTGAAGAAAGGAAGTATTAAAATAGAACTGGGATTGAAATTGGCTAGAAGATTGAGAATGAGACTCAACAGAAAATAGAATGGGGGAATGATCCAAAAGTGAAGTATCAGGAATAAGAAAAATAGTAGGCAAAGAAGGGGACAGGCGAGCCATATGAAAAGAAGAACTCTCAAAAATCATAGCTCTATCAAGACGTATTAGAACACGAGATTCCCCAGCCTGGAAATTAGACCAGGTAAACCATTGAGCTGTTAAGAAATCAGTAGGAGCAAAACAAATATTGGGGTCATGAAGGGCCAATTTATTCTTCATAAAGTAAAAGGCTTCACGCTCACCAGCACACCATCTCATTGGCACGTGACTGAAATGGTCAGAAGCTTTCTCAACCATATTAAAGTCACCGCAAAGAATCCATGTGGCAGCAGGCATGGAAAAAGCTAACCATCGCCATAAAGCACATCGATGTGGAGCATCATTGGAAGCATAAATATTAATAATTCCAAAAGGTTTACCATTGAACTCAAACAAAACCCATACTACTTGATGTGAAGGATCAACACCCCAAGTCGCAATATTAGACTACCACTTAGATGCAATGAAAGTGACAACTCCTCCTTTTCCATGGGAATGATGAGTAGCAAAAAATTGCCCATGGGGCCACAAAAAGCTACATGTACACTGTAGAAGAAATCTAACAATCTTAATTTCTTGCAAATAGACAAAATATAGAGCACCAAACAAACGAGCAGCATTGGCTAACTCGCTATGGACCATATATTTTCAGGTTGGGTCCGTCAAACCCCTAACATTCTAGGAGAAGAAAATCATGAGGATTGGTTAGGGTGGGCTGCCTCCAAAACATCCTCTGAGTCTTCCAAAGCATCTAGGGACCCAAAATAATTCTTGCCAAAATTCCCTTCTTCAAGTGGATGCATATTATTAGAATTTCGGTTACGCGCAACTCTCAGTGGACTGCGAGAGCGGTGAGCCTTGCAAACCTGTCGATCTTCTGCAATAGGTTGTTGGAAAACAGAGAAAACAAACTCTTCAAGAGAAGAAGAGGATCCATTAACTATAGTAGGGATAGAATTGTTTGCAACAACTGAGGCAAAAGAAGATCCAGACCGAAGAGAATTACCATGGGGAAGAACTAGAGAGGGAGAGGAATTAGAAATTGGAGGAATTGAAGGAGGAGAAATGGAGGGCTGTGAAGGAAGAACAGACAGAGTAGGGAGTAGGGGAATAGTAGAATTCGAAGGAGGCTGAGAAGAACTGGGAGTAACTGATTGATGTTGTTTACTATGCCGACAAGTAACCACTTGCCAATCCGCTTGAGAGGTTTCTCCAGTAGCACCAGATGCTTGAATAGGAGGAGGATTGGCAGAAGAGACAGGAACTTGATTAAACTTACCCATCATGAGAGGGCAATCCTTAATTTTGTGGCCCTTATATTGGCAACGATAACAAGTATCAGGGAGATTAATATATTGAACCCTCTGATGCAGAATGGAATCACCAATTTTAATATCAATGTAATCATGCAAGTCTTTGGTCAGATCAATATTGACACACACACGACGAGTGGGGCAAGCAGAGAAAAAATGAACAGGTTCAAAACAAACAAAATGACCCAATGGAGCAACTAAGGAAGGAAAGAAGTTCCAGACAGGAATTGGAAGACTATGGAATTCCACCCACACAGGAACCTCAAGGGCAGCAACCTTTACAACTTGGAAATCCCTAGAATATGGTTGCAGAATAAGCAACGAATTTTGAACAGTCCAAGGACATTTATTGAGCACCTTCTGTACATGAGCAGGATCCACAAAATAAAAGAGAAAATACCCCTTAGTCAAATTTGGACATTTTTGACCTACTCCATAAGGGCTCCAGATTTGATTAACCCAGGTACGTAGAAGTGTGTCATTCGAGATACGACCCAAAAAATAGCCCACTAAAGTATGTGACTCAAACCATTGGCATGCAGAATGAAATTCTTGAATAGGAATGACCATAGTGGGAACATATGTATTACCTCATGAAAATTCTGCAGAACAAGCTTTCAAGGATGTTTCCCTGGTGCTATCTTGTGCTCCATCCACTGCAGTATCAATTGATGGGGCCGTATGAGCGGCCGCCATTAAAAAAATCCTTACCCCTACCCAAGGTGGCGTTAAAGCACACTCATAACAAAATCAATCCTATAGTGAATTGGATCTCACACATGCAAAGTCAATCTCCCACATGCAAAGTTGCAGAGTGAACATGCAGAGTTGCAGAGTTGCAGAGTTCTCACTTCCTAAATTTCCATTCTAATTTGTATAAAATTAGTTGGTTAAAACTTCTCTATAATAAGACCCTTTATCATTTTTATATTTCAAATATTAAATATAAAACATTTATATAATATGGTAAAAAAGAGCCTAGAGTTTTGGAAGATAAAACTAGGGCATCCATTGGGTAAACAAAGTACTTTCTACTACAAAATTGAAGACAAGATTGTTGTCTCAAAAGGGCTCAATGGGGACACCTACAGATCCATTTTTAGAGAGACAGAGTTCTTTTCAGATTTGTTGAAGGAAAAATCTCCAACAAATATTGAAGAAGCAGGAAAACTACATTAAAAATACTTTTTAGTACTTCTGGAAAAATATTAACATTACAAATAGTTAATGAATGCTTGCTAGAGTCAGAATCAAGGCCAAATATTGTCATTGAACAAAGGATGGTAGAAGAAACAATCTTATATAGAGCCAATCATGAGCTGATCTGTAAATTCATAGGTATTTACCCTATCGCAATTTTTTTGTATTCCTAGTTTCAAAAAAATTTGGAGCCCCTTGTTGAGTATTCTTTGTGGTTTATTAGTAATGGATATGTTATTGTTAGTTTTTCCTCACTTGTCAATAGAAATAGGGCTTTTGAATTGGAAAAGAGGAATTATGGTCTGATAGAATTATTTGTTCCTCCTTGGAGAGTGAGATTTAATCCCTGAATTGAACCTATTACTATCCCTTTAGATCCATTTTTATGCACTTCTAATGAAATTTTTGAGTGAGAAGGTACGGGAAATCATTGGTAATTCTCTTAGAAGATATTGGAAAAATAATAGTTTATGTTAGAAATGGATCTTAGCCAACATTTGTTAGTATAGGTTGAACTTGAACTCATAGGTACATCTTGTAGTTTAAAACTATATTATGAGGTATTTCCATTGAAGTGTAGAGTTTACCATAAATATGGGTATTTGGCTTGGTCTTGCCCAAAAAATATGAAAACAAAAATGGAGGCTTCTCTAGAAATATTATATCTTCATAAGGATGATGCTGAAAAATAGAATGCTTGATGTTATTGAATGAAAGGAGCTTTGCTTAAATAGCAAAGACTTACAATCTGATCCATTGGATCATAACTAACTGAGCTAATCTCAATCACATATATTATCCTAGTAAAAACTTAGGATATGAAATATTAATATTCTAACACCCCTCCTTAAGTGGTACTAGGATATACTAACACCCCCTTAAGTGATTCTAGTGATATATCCACATAAATGAGTCTCGATAATAAGTCCTAATTAGGTACTCATGTAGTTGGAGAGATAATGAAAAATATATAGGGGAGAAAAACACCTATCGTAATAGAATAATAAGAATAAATATGTGCAAGGAGGATGGAGAGGAAGATGTCGTATTTAACCCCCCATTAATACAACTTCCATAAAGAATCCTGCAAAGGATCAAGCAGATGTCTCAAAGAAATAGAGAAGCCTCATCACCAAACTGAATGAAATCATACTCCTAAACTGGTGCTTGTGACATAGGTCAAGGCTGTGAACCATGAAAAAAATATCACTAAAGAAAACCCAATGGACTGATAACAAGATCTAAAACTTGTGGACAAACAACTTACTTCAAGGGAATCTAGAAATAAAAGGGCACCAATGTAGTTTTTTAATGCGTTCTTATTGTGACCTCTTCATCCTACAAAAATGCATAGGTAACCAGCCGTTACAAACGCTAGGTGAAATATAGGAGATGACTAGATACTAGGATCACATTTACAAATATCTGGGAGTGTCGCATTCAACCGAGAATGCACTCCATGATATAATAATTTTGAGTCACAAAAAGTCTAGAAATCAGTTTCAAATCTAAAAATAGACTGCACCATCTTGTCCATCTCGGAAAAACCTTTCCAATGACTATAAATACCCCTATGATCGGGTGGTAATTTAGCATTTATATGCTTGAAAGACAAAAATAGTCTTCTTCTCTCCTTCACAAAGGAATATTCCAAAAATTGGAATGAAATTTTGTTTTCTAAAAAAAGCTCTTTTCCCTTGAAATATTCTAGAATAAAAAAAATTGAGAAAGAGGTATATTTTCCTTTTCACTTTTTACAACAAATGAGGTATGGGCCCACCTTCGTTTTTTTTTTATTTTTACATTAAAATTTTCAAAATGCAAAAATATTGAAATGGACCAATTGAAAATAATATTCAAATTTTTATTAAATTCCATACAAAAGTATGAAAACCGCTGAGGAAACCTAGTGTCATACCCATGGTCTAAAGATAAAACAACATTCTCAGGAGTAACCATTTTTTTGGCCATTGCTTTGGCATTCTGTGAACAAAAAACTCATCATTCATCTGAAAATTTTGCTTCGCCAACAAATAGCTTATAGTAATTATACCGCCAAGAGATAATTGTCGAATCCAAGATTTGCATGCCATATGGTGGTAATAGTTGCTTTCTATAATGGATCTGAAGGTTGGTAGACAAAAAAATAAGAAGGTTAAGTGGTAGCTCATTGGCATAGGTTAATAATGATGGTCAAAAACCAATTAATTTTTATTCACAAGGGTCAACTATATCTTATGCAAAGTTAAAAAATGATCTAAGGCTATTAGAACACACAGCAAAATCACCCAAATTCGACAATAGAGGTCTTTCAATTCGAAAATACAGCAATTTTCATTCAAAATGGCCAAGCCCCAAATACAATGCATGCACGACCTTTTTATCACTAGCCCCAACTTCTTTCCCATCATTACACTAAGTGTTGGCTTCCCTCTAACCATCCGCACAAATGTCCTATTGTCGCCTACAAGATGCTGTCAGGTGCCTTGTATTATCATGGTCTGGGATGGCGGAGTGTGCTATGGCCGCCTGTCAATCCACCTGCCAAATCATCATTCAAAGGGATGCACCACAACCACTTGTAGTTTGTTGCCACGTGTCCTTTTCCAAAGTCCCAGCAACCGTTGCACATTCTAGGGCCACCTATAATTCAACTCCATGTGTCCCACTGCAATAGTCTCTGCAGTCGCCAGCTAGTCAGGCGTTGTGAGCGCTCTGTTGCGATATCACGATGTGTTTGCCTCTTTGTGCCCTTTCTCCTTTTCGGTCGCGATATCGTGACCATTCTATCTCTTGGTGCCTTTGCCCCAAAAGCATCATGATTTTGCGACCACTTGGCACCCTGTCACCTTTCCTCCGAAGGTGTCGTGATTTCGCGACCACCTTGCACCTTTAAGCCCTTACTCCGAAAGTGTCGCAATTTTGTGACCATTTCATGCCCTTGAGTCTTCGGCCCGAAAGTGTCGCGATTTCGTGACCACTTTGCGTTTTAGAACCTTGCCTCCGAAAGCGTCACGATTTCATGACCACTTTGTGCCATTGAGCCTTCGCACCGAAAGCGTCACAATTTCATGACCACTTTGCGTTTTCGAACCTTGCCTCCGAAAGTGTCACGATTTCACGATGTCTTTGAGCCTCCGAGCTTTGCCTCCGAAGATGTCATGATTTTGTGACCATTGTTGTGCCTTAGAACTTTTCCTCCGAAGATGTCTTTGTGCCTTCAAGTCTTGCCCCCCGAAAGTGTCATGATTTCACGACGTCTTTGAGCCTTAGAGCTTTGAGCTGTCATGATTTCACGAGCAATTGGCACCCAAGCTATTTTTCCTCGAAACTGTCACGATTTCGTGACCACTTGGCGCCCAAGATGTTTTTCCTCGGAACTGTCACAATTTCATGACCAATTGGCGCATTAACCTCTCTGCCCCGGAACTATCATGATTTTGCAACCAATTGGCGCATTGACCTCTCCGCCCAGGAAATGTCACGATTTCGTGACCATTTTGCGTTCAAATTGCATTGTTTCAAAAATTTCATGATTTTGCGACCGTTTGGCGTCTAGACGCTGTGGCTTCAAAAATGTCGTGATTTCGTGACCATTTTGCGTTCAGACTGCATTTTTTCAAAAATGTCATGATTTCGTGACCATTTCGAGTCAAGGCTGCTTTGCTTCGGAAACATCACGATTTCACGACCATTTGGCACCTCGGCCCTTTTCATCAAAAAGCGTCACGATATCATGACAGTTTTGGCACTTAAGAAAAAAACAAACATTTTTGGGTGATGCAAGATTGCTTCTTCACCTTCGGATGCTCCTGCATCAAACACCCGGGGTGATTTTGAGAAGTGACCTTCACTTCTGATCTTTTCGAGGTAAACCCATGCGATCAACCTCAGCCTTTGATAACCAAGTCACATATTCTATGGGTCTGCCTTTCCATTTGACTAAATACGCAGAGTAACTCTTGTTCCTAGTACTTCAGCCCTCACGCGTATCCATAACTTCTTCTATCTCGTCCACAACTGGGATGACTGCTAGAATGCTCCACAAATCTGGGCTGGGTATCTCACTGCTTTCTCCTTCATGATACTCGACCAAATCTGAGATGTTGAACATGGGGGAGATGTTAAGTTCGCTTGGTAACTCCACCTCGTATGGATTACCCGAATCCTGTTTGCCAATGTTCTTGCATGGCCCAAATTTCTTCATTTTCAGTTTGTTATAGGTCTTGGCAGGAAACTGCTCCTTCCTAAGATGGACCATGATAGAATCTCCTACTTTGAACTCTTTAGCTCGGTGTTTTTGGTCCGCCCTTGTCTTGTACTGAGCATTCATCTTGGTGAGGTGTCGTGTCACTTCATCATGCACTCCCTTCAGGTGTTCGACAAAGTCTTCTGCCTCAACACTGCATTTCTCCCTTGTATCTATCCTTCTCAACTCTGAAGCGTTTCTCAGGCTGCTCCCATAGATGATCTAGAATGGTGATTTATTTGTACTCCTATTGACCGAGTTGTTATATGCAAATTATGCTTGCGGTAGTACTAGATCCCATCCCTTGGGCTTGTCCCCTACTAAGAATCGTAGAAGGTTTCCTAAACTCCTATTAACCACCTCTGTTTGGCCATCTGTTTGGGGGTGGTATGTAGAACTGAACTTTAAATCCATCTTCAGCTTCTTCCACAGGGTCTTCCATAAATACCCTACAAACTTGGTATCCCTGTCTAACACAATGCTTCTTGGTAGCCTATGAAGGCGTACCACTTCCTTAAAGAACAAACCATCTACATCGACCGCATCGCTAGTCTTCTGGCATGAGATAAAGTGAGCCATTTTTGAAAATATTTCCACTACCACAAATATGGAATCGTGTCCCCTCTGCGTCCTGGGCAAGCCAAGCACAAAATCCATACTAATATCTTCCCACGGTCTTTCGGATATAGGTAGCGGTTGATACAAACCAGTAGGCTGCCTCACACATTTTGCCATCTGGCATATCCTACAGCTCTGCACAAAATTTGCCACATCCTGTTGCAATTGTGGCCAGTAATAGTTTTCACTAAAAAGTGAGATGGTTTTGTCACGACCAAAATGTCTAGCTAGACCTCCACTGTGCTTTTCCTTGATGAGATTCTCTCTCATTGAGCTCCTCAAAATGCATAATTGGTTCCCCCTGAACAGCATCCCCTCTTGAACCAGGTAATTCAACCACTTAGTCCTGTCCAACGTAATAGGCGCAGTGCAGGCTTTCCAAGCTTTTGCAAAATTAGGGTCTGTAGGGTATAAGCTCTTGAGCTCAGCAAACCCTACAACCTCCACTTTCATTTCCATCATCAGACATTGCCTCCTACTCAATGCATCTACCACCCTATTGGATTTTCCACTCCGATGCTTCAGCACAAAGGTATAGCTCTACAGGAACTCTACCCATTTCAGGTGCCTCTGATTCAATTTCCCCTGACTATTAATATATTGCAAGGCCTGATGATCGGTATAAAGAACAAACTCCTTCGGCAGCAAGTAGTGCCTCCATTTCTTGAGTGCTTGAACTATGGCGTAGAACTCCTGATCTTATACTGAATACTTCCTTCTGGCATCATTGAGATTCTCGCTGAAATATGCAACAGGCCTACCCTCTTGGCTCAATACAGCTCCTATGGCACTGCCACTCACATCACAGTCTACCTGAAACACCTTATTGAAATCTGGAAGTGCTAGGATGGGTTGCTCAGTGACCTTCTTCTTCAGCATAGCAAAGCTTTTGTCTGCTCCAACTATCCACTGGAATTCCTTCTTGTTCCCCTTCATTGTCTCCATAAGAGATGCACAAATACTGCTAAAGTTTCTAATGAACTTTCTGTAGAAACTAGCCAGACCATGAAATGATCTAACCTCGGTCACACTTCTTGGAGTAGGCCATTCTAGGATAGCCTTCACCTTTTTGGGGTCCATTTTGAGACCATTTGCTGAGATAACAAATCCCAGGTATACCAGCTCCTTCACGAAGTTGCACTTCTTTAGATTGATCAGTAACTGCTCCTCTCTTAGTTTCTCAAAAACCCTCCTGATGTGCATCAGGTGCTCCTCTAGGGTCCTGCTAAAAATCAGGATATCATCTAAGTAGACAATAACAAATTTGCCCAAAAATTCCTTCAGGACTTCATTCATTAACTGCATGAAGGTACTCGGTGCATTGGTTAGCCCAAATGGCATAACCAACCACTCATACAGCCCCTCTCTAGTTTTAAATGTTGTCTTCCATTCATCCCCTTCTCTAATGCGGATCTGATGGTAACCACTTTTCAAATCAATCTTTGTGAAGTATTCAAATCCACTTAAACAGTCCATGATATCATCCATCCTTGGCAGTGGGAATCTGTATTTGATGGTGATCTTGTTAATTGCTCGAGAGTCTGTGCACATCCTCCATTTTCCATCCTTCTTGGGTGCTAGTACTGCTGGTACAGCACATGGACTAAGACTCTCCCTAATCAGCCCTTTATTCAACAGATCTTGAACTTGCCGATTCAACTCCTTAGTTTCCACAGGCGTCATTCAATGTGCAGCTTTGTTTGGCAAGATCGATCCAGGCACCAAATCTATGTGGTGACTGATCTTCCTAACAGGTGGTAGACCTTCAAGAACATTATTAGAAATGATATCAGGGAATTCCTCTAACAGTCCCATGACTTCCACTGGAATTTCCTTGCATCCTTCTTCTCTAACCCTAGGGATTATGGCATAGCACATATGATCCAACTTCAGGCCTTCCAAAAATATTTTGCCATCAACTAGACAGACTCGTGCACTGCTGCATACTTTCTCATCTGCCTCCTTCAGGGGTTTTAACTTATGGCAAACTCCATTCTTTGACAAAGAATATGTGTTGGCTCGACCATCATGTACAACACTTCGGTCAAACTACCATGGTCTCCCAAGCAACAGGTGACATGCATCCATAGGCAAGATGTCACATAAGACCTCATCTCGGTAAGTTCCAATATTGAACTTCACCAGACATTGCTCACTTACTAGCGCCCGATGGTCCTTTTGCAACCATGTAATTCGATAAGGGTGCGGGTGTTTCCTCCTTTCCAACTATAGCTTGGCAACCATTTCCTTAGAAACCAAATTGTCAGTGCTTCCATTATCGATGATTATGTTACAAACCTTTCCTGCGCACTTGCATCTTATTCAAAACAGGTTGTTCCTCTGGTCTGGCTTCTTCTCTTCATTCAATAAGACCCTTTTGATGATCATCGCTTCTCCTCTTTCTGCCTCCTTTGAGTTCTCAGACTCTACTCCTTTGTCTGCTACAGTAGCTCGAGCCTGACCCTCAGGTCGTTGATTTGGACTTTCTTGATGCTGCGAGTAGTTGTATGCCCGATGTCCTTCTTCCCCATAGTTAAAGCAGGTCCCTTGAAATACACCTCTTCCAAACCCTCGCCTAGGCCTACCTCTTCCCCTTGGGTAGTTGTTGTTCTGATTACGTGGGCATTGGTTGCTCTCCTCCTTCTCTTATTTCTATTTCTGGCTACTGCTAGCTTCACCAGCTTTCCCCAAATCTCTATACCTTCCTCCATTGGTTCTTCCTCCAGCTCTTCCACCCCTGTCCTTCCCTCTCTGCTTTCCATCAAATCTCCTATTTAGTTTCTCCTCCAATTTTAATGCAAACTGGTATGCATCCTCCACCGTTCTCATCCTAACCAGCCCCAGCTCTTCTTGGATGCTGGTTCACAACCCATTGATGTATCATGCGACTTTCTCCTTATTTGCCTCAGAATGGCCGGTTCTGATCGAGATTTGATAGAACTCCCCTGTATACTCCTTGACAGATTTATTTGCCTGTCGAAGACTCTGCATCTTTCTCAATAAGTCCAACTCATAATCTGCAGGGATGAACTGCCTCTTCAATCTCTCCACCATACTATCCCACCTGGTGATCTTTTCCTTTCCCCTCCTATTCCTTTCTAGCTGCACTCCTTTCCACCAGATGCTAGCATGTCCTTTCAGATTGGTTTTCGTGAACCTGATCCGATTTGGGTCTGCGATCTCTTCATACTCGAAATACTCCTCCATGTCGTTGATCCAATCTATCAACTCCTTGGGGTTGAGGTTCCCAGATTAAGTAGAGACGTCAAATTTTGGCTTCTTCTCGATCTAGGAAATAGCTTTATATAGCCTAGCCTCTGCTGGATCCAAGGCTTCTTCCTCATCGGATGGACCCTATTCTTCCCAAACTTCATCCTCACTGGGTTCCTCCCTTCTTGGCTCGACTCCTCTTCGAATTTCCTCTTGTAGGGCTTCAACTTGCCTCTGCAAGGCTCTCAGATTGACCTCTGCTTGTCTATTCCTCACACCACCACGGTTCCTGCGTGGAGGCATCCTGCTTCTCCTTCACAATCGACAACCAAAATCTTGGCGTAAACTGCCTCACTATCGACGATCGGTTTGCACACTCAGAACCAACCCGCTCTGATACCACTTGATCTAGGGCTATTATAACACACAACAAAATCACCCAAATTTGACAACAGAGGTCTTTCAATTCAGAAATACAGCAATTTTCATTCAAAATGGCCAAGCCCCAAATACAATGCATGCACGACCTTTTTATCACTGGCCCCAACTTCTTTCCCATCATTACACTAAGTGCGGGCTTCCCTCTAACCATCCGCATGAATGTCCTGTTGCCGCCTGCAAGATGCTGTCAGGTGCCTCGTATTATCATGGTCTGGGATGGCGGAGTGCGCTGCGGCCGCCTGTCAATCCACCCGCCAAATCATCATTCAAAGGGATGCACCACAGCCGCTTGTAGTTTGTTGCCACGTGTCCTTTTCCAGAGTCCTAGTAACCGCTGCACATTCTAGGGCCACCTGTAATTCGACGCCACGTGTCCCACTACAATAGTCTCTGTAGTCGCCGGCTGGTCAGGCATCGTGAGCGCTCTGTCGCGATATCACGATGTGTTTGCCTCTTTGCGGCCTTTCTCCTTTTCGGTTGGATATCACGACCATTCTATCTCTTGGTGTCTTTGCCCCAAAAGCGTCGTGATTTTGTGACCACTTGGCACCCTGTCACCTTTCCTCCGAAGGTGTCATGATTTTGCGACCACCTTGTGCCTTTAAGCCCTTACTCCGGAAGTGTCACGATTTCGGGACCATTTCATGCCCTTGAGTCTTCGGCGCGAAAGTGTCACGATTTCGTGACCACTTTGCATTTTCGAACCTTGCCTCTAGAAATGTCGCAATTTCGCGACGTCTTTGAGCCTCCAAGCTTTGCCTCCGAAGGTGTCGCAATTTTGCGACCATTTTTGTGCCTTAGAACTTTTCCTCCGAAGATGTCTTTGTGCCTTCAAGTCTTGCCCCCGGAAGTGTTGCGATTTCACTACGTCTTTGAGCCTTAGAGCTTTGAGCTGTCACGATTTCGTGACCAATCGGCACCCAAGCTATTTTTCCCCGAAACTATCATGATTTTGTGACCACTTGGTGCCCAAGCTACTTTTCCCTGGAACTGTTGCGATTTCGTGACCAATTGGCGCATTGACCTCTCTGCCCGGAACTGTCACGATTTCGTGACCAATTGGCGCATTGACCTCTCCGCCCCAGAAATGTCATGATTTTGCGACCATTTTGCATTCAGGCCGCATTGTTTCAAAAATGTCATGATTTCACGACCGTTTGGCGTCCAGACTCTGTGGCTTCAAAAATGTCGTGATTTCGTGACCATTTTGCGTTCAGACCGCATTGTTTCAAAAATGTCACGATTTTGCGACCATTTCGAGTCAAGGCTGCTTTGCTTCGGAAACATCACGATTTCAGGACCATTTGGTGCCTTGGCCCTTTTCATCAAAAAGCGTCGCGATATCGCGACAATTTTGGCACTTAAGAAAAAAAACAAACATTTTTGGGTGATGCAAGATTGCTTCTTTGCCTCCGGATGCTCCTGCATCAAAAACCCAGTAGCATAAATCACAATAGAAATATCTATCCCCGTTCTTGCTGCTTGTGGCATAAAAAATGCCCTCCATACTTATGCTTATGCATCAACAACTGATGTCCTTCAATGCTCTCATAAAAAGAAACTCGTTCAGTGAACTTCAGTTGAATGGCATAGGGTGTCTACACACTAGAATTTCCTCCATATCTTTTTTCATTGTTGTCAACTTATCAGATTACATCGACACTACTACATTAATCGAATATCCAACATTACTATGATATTGAAGGTGATTGGCCAGATTTGAAGATGAAAACCCAGTTTTAGTTTAGTGTATATGCTATGGAGGAGGAATAAATTTTTGATTGTCACTAGAATCACTTTCCTCCACAAACTATTTTGATGTAAAAACTCAAAATCAAACTTTCTCCACCATATCTCTATGATCATAGCACCGCGAGTTTCACTATAGAGTGTGTCATCGACTGCTTTTACAACAACAGAAAAAAATTCCACTTCCATTCTTCGTACCAATATTTCCCACATATTGCAACAATTACTCCAATTCCATCATCAATATGCTCTGCAGCTAATCGTTGAACTAGACTGGTTGTTTATTTTTACCGTAGCTTCTAAAAAAATATTTAGTTAGCATAACATCAATATTGTGAGAGTTGAAGAAGAATTTTAGGTTATAACTGATCAAGTGCACCACAAAACAAGCAATGACCTCAATAAATTATTGTTAGATCTGATAGTATCTCTCAAAAGGACCAATGGAAAACAACTGCCCATAAACAAATGTTTATCTTAAAACATCCATACTATTCGAAAATCGACCATATACTCACAAACGTTTAATTTAAATAAACAAAAAAAATCATCTCCTTCAAATCGTGAATACATGATTATCAAAGTGAATTACGTGATCATAAAATCATGCCTTCATCCCTGAAAAACTACTGGCATGTTGTATCTTTGCCACTTTAGGTTTTTAATTTTTTTTTCCAACTAACTTTTAAACATTAATCTTTTCTAAGGATAATTGTCATAGTAGATCTAAAATAGACTTTGACCCCTCATTGACATGGCTGATGGAAGAAACACCTCCATTAACTTAAGCAGTCGAAAACCCAAAACTTCTCTAGGTTTCATGATCTTAACAACTACCTCATTCCACTCTTCAAAATTCCTCCAACGTCGCCTCCTGTGAGTCCTGCCTAGAATTTTTGCGCCTACAAGGAAGCATTCACTACAAAAAAAATGGCCTAAAAGGACCATAGTTCTCGGGTGACCCCAAAAAATAGATCACACTATTGTTCTCTTGAAAACATAGAACCTGATGAATGGCTTCATAAAATGGACCATCAACAACATATCCCTCAACTTGTTGGTGACTCTGTACTTGGCCTTAAAAAAAAAATAGAAAGGTATTTGATAATAAATCACATCCAAAGTTTCAATAAGACTTGCAAAAATTTTACTGCTGCCACTGATAGACCAATAAACATCTCGAATGTTGCAAAGTAAACTAGAAATCTTGATCCAAAGGAGTTAAAAAAATAACCACTGACCCTGCTTTTATATGTTTGGTTGTGCTAGCTCAACTTGGATCATCCATGATCATACCTTTAGCCATAAGGAAACAACCAAACAAAAATTGAATCATAGCATAACATCTTCCTAAAATAAGTATAGAAAAAAAGCAATGAAGAGAAAAATAATTTCAGCGAACACTCAGGCATCAAGACCGTATAAAAAAATACAAAATATCCTCAAGGGTCTACCATCGGTTTTAAATTTTGCATGATAGCAGAGCACCATTCTACAAACCCTAAAAAATAACTAAAAATACTAAAAATAACCTCACAAACTGCAGATATTTTAGCCATATAGTTTTTGATCCATCAAAAATATGGAGAGCATACTCCCTTGGTGAAAAAAATGGAGAAAAAAATAAGGGAAAAAAAAAGGGGATTTCCATGAGGAAAAACTCCTCAGGCTCACAGGGTAGGGAAAGCCTACACAGATACCATGTTGGTAAATATAATGCTTGATTTTATTGAATAAAATGAGTTTTACTTAAATAACAAAGACTTACAATCTAATCCATTGGATCATAACTAATTGATCTAATCTCAACCACATTGATTATCCTAGTAGCAACATAGGATATGAAATATTAATATTATAACAAATGATAAGTCAATAGTCAATAAAGAATCAACCAAAATTTCTTACGGTATACAAGCATAGGGATATGGTTTTAAACATCCTAAAATATGGAGAAGGCAAGAGAAAAAATCTAGCAAAGAGCAAACCCAACTCAAACCCTCAAATAGGTATGAGATCTTCAAGACACTAGTGGTCCAGTAATAAGAACAATTCATGGAAGGAGTGGATGAGAGTAATGAAAATAATAACCATTTTCAAGCCCCTCTTTCACCTCCTATAATCCTAGAGCAAGTAATAAAGTGTAGTGAGTTACCGTAATCACATATTGCAAGGGTATTAATCGTGCATAACCAAGAGCAAACAATAATTAAGGATGTCACCATGGGTATAGCAAAAATAATAAAGAAAAGACAAATTCAAGGATAACTTAGGTGGAAAAGAGATAAAAGAATATCAACTCTTAAAGAGTGGGTAGAAAATCAAATAGAATATTGATAGCAGCTCAAGGATACAATCTTATCACTAGGGGATTAGTAAATCCAATATAATCTTACTGGTCTCAAGGTAACCAATGGTTATATAATCATTTAATGTTAGGGGTTTAAACAATATAACCCATCAATTTGTTGTTTGAAGACTTATAAAAAAGTAAAAAAATAAAATTTCTTATATAGCAGACAAAAACATCATTGCATCTTATATGTAATATAGTAAATAGAATTTGGAAAGGTGTTGGACATATGGAAGTGGTTTCCCAAGGGGCCTCAGGGGGTATAGTTACCTTTTTGAGCTCTCTTGAGTGGATAATAATAAAAATATATAGCATGGAGGAGTGTCCTCACATCACATTTTAGGAACAATATAACAGTTGATCAGGTTTTAATCATAAATTTTTATGGTACACAAAACCTAGATAATCATATTTATCAATGGAAAGTAGTGCATGATATGTGAGTCTCAAGGGAGGAGTTATACTAGAATGCTTTTGCCGATTTTAATGCTGAATTATCATCTAAATATCAAAAAGAGGGAACCCCAATTTTTGATCTGGGGTATCCCCTTATGATTTCCCAAGTCCATCCATTACTTGGTGGATATTAAATGTACTCGAATCAACTATACTTAAACTAATAATATGAGGGAGCCACATAGAAGGAAGGTGAAGTTAGAACATTTTTTGGTTTTAGAGGAGGTGTTTGTGAAATGGAATCTTAAATTTAAAATTTTGGAGGGTCCAAATTTGGATCACTTTCTCATTTTGTTGGAAGGAGTGATCAAGACACGACAAAATAAAAAACCATTTAGATTAAAAAAAAATGTTACAAAAAGAGGAACTTTCAATAAAATTCCATAGTGGTGGGAAGAGGGATGCCCGACATATGGGACAATAATGTTTAGATTCAACAAATAGCTTAATTATATTAAGGATAAACTGAAACAATGGAGGTGAGCTAATAAGAGAAACTTCCAAGTCCGAAGATATCCATTGGTGGCTAGATGGGATGAGATTCAAAAATACTTTAAGGAAGGAATAATTATAGAGCAACTCAAAGAAGATGATGATGCATTGCATAAAGTAGTTGAGGACATTGACAACCAAGAGGAGATCTATTCAAAACAAATAGCAAGAACCACTTGGTTATTAAAAGGTGATAAAATAACCAAATTTTTCATTGGGCTACTTGTTCTAGAAGACAAATAAACAAGATGAAAGTTCTTCAGGATGAAAAAAGGCACTCATTTGATACAATCCTAGGCATGCATTTACAATTAATGGATTTTTTTAATAAATTATTTAAGTAAAGTATGGTGTTATATGAAGAGGCTTAAAAATAAGTTCTTTTTGTCATATCCTCTATTATATCTGAAGATGTAAATTAGAACCTACTTAAACCCATTGATAGATAGTAACTAACGAAAGTAGTCTTTGGAATGAGTACAAGAAAATACTATGTCTGTATTGCTTTCCAATTGAGTTTATTCAAAACTTCTAGGACAAGTTGAATAATGTAATGTTTGTTATAGAGGAATCTAGAGGTAGTAAATGAATGTTTAAATAATTATATCATACATTCATTAATTTATTTATGCAATAAGAGTAGGAGTGCAAATTTCATATTATAGACCTATTTCTTTATTCAATATCATATATAAAATAGTAACAAAGGTAATGGTTGAGCAACTAAAACCTCTCCTACATATTATTATCTTCTTAGAGCAAGTATGTTTTATAGATGATAGGTAGATCTTGTATGGTATAATTATAGCTCAAGAGGCAATCCACCCAGTTAAAAAATCTTGAAATAGGAGAATGTTCATAAAATTGGATAGGTCAAAGGCCTATGATAGGGTGGAGTGGAGCTTCTTTTCAAGGATTATGACAGCCTTTGGTTTCTACCAGGATTCGATAGAATGGATCATGAGTTGTGTTTCTACTATAGCATACTCAATATCAATCAAAGGTCTTCTATCACAACTGTTTGGAGCTACTTGAGGACTTCATCAAGGATATCCTTATTATCCTTATACTTTTTTTCATCTTGGTTGAAGGTTTGGGTAGACTCATCTTGAGGAGAAGACGACAAGGTTTGCTAACATATATGAAGATGGGTGATGAAGTTTTGACTAACATATAGTTTGTGGATGACATAATATTGGTGGGAGTGGCCAACTTCAAGGAAGCAAGAAGGATTAGAAATACTCTTAATGTTTACCTTAGGACCACAAAAAAAGGCATCGATGATAAAAAAATCTAAAGTGGTATTTTTCAATATTGATCAAATGATTTAGGATCAAATTTTAGAGATCTTGGGATTTACAAGGACTTCTATCCCAATGGTATATTTGGGGGACCCTTTCCATTTTAAAAAACAAAAAATAGATATTTAGAGGAATCTTTTAGATTGTATCAAAGAAAGAATTAATAATTGGTCTCTAAAATGGTTAAGCTATGGGGGTAGATTAAAATTTTTGTAGTCATTCATTTAGGTTGTGCTAATTTATAAATATTATATCCTTGCTTTCCCTCATACCATATGGAAATATTTGGACAAGATGGATAGAACATTTTTATGGGAAGAAGTAAAAGGATAGAGGAAATTGATGGAGAGCCAAACTTGCTCAATACCACTTAATGGAGAGCCAAAATTGATCAAACCAATTCTCATTCAAAAACTTGGAAATATTCCCTCACAAACCCTCATTTTGTGGTTATATAGCCAAAAAAAAACCCTAAAAACTGAAAATGAGTCGGATGGGGACCAAAATTTGGGTGTGCATCCATCTTACAATAGAAAATCCAAAAACAAAGTTTCAATTCCTAACTCTAAATTTAGGAGATATTACCCTTTGAACAACTCAAAAAACATAAAAAACTAGGTAAGTAATTTTAAAACCTGATTTCGAGGTACTAGATGAAGGAATTTGGCCCCGAAAACTAGATTTTTTGCACAAATAGGACTCTAGGGAGTCATATTTGTTTAGAACTCTCCCAAATAGTTCCCTGTCAAATTTCACGTCAATCGGAGCTACGGTTGAGAAGTTATGGCCCCGAAAAAATGCACTAAAATTTAGGAAAAAGAAATAAAATTTTCAAATTTCGTTGGATGCTCGCTGCATCAGAAATGGGCCTTAGTAGGTTGGGAGAAAGTAAGCCAACCCAAGGTAAAACAGGATTTGAGACTAATAATATCAAATTTAAATAATAAATCGTTGGCTAGAAAGCTATACTAGAGGTGAATTTCCCAACCAACTTCTTTATTCAATAGAATTTTAAGTAGTAAATATTTTGGAAAAGTAAACCCAAATGAGGTGGGTCATTTCTATTTGGATGGTAATGGATATTTAGTGTGGAAGGCTCTTAAGTTACGATCTTAGGTAGTGAAATATGGATTATTTTAGAAAGAGAAGAGAGGGGACAAGGCATGATTTTGGATAGATTCATGGGATCAATATACACCTATCATTGTTGAATTTCCTAAACTTCAACCAATAAATATATCTATGGAAATTAACGGTTGGATATGATTTGAAATTTATTTGTTATTTCAACACTAGTAAGTTGGATGAGTGGCCAATTTTAATCCCTCCGAATTTAATACCCATCATGACTAAAATATTCACCAAAATATTTCTCACAGGTAGATATGAGGAGGATGAATTAACTTGGGGCTATGGAAGCCTTTGTGTCTACACAATAAAGGATGGATATGATAAGATCCTTCTAGAGCCTCCTTCTCATTCATATCAAGTTGAGGATTGGAGACAAATTTGGCAGTCCAAGGGTTGGCCGAAAGTAAAATTTTTACCTGGAAGTTAATGCATAATGGAATTTATACTTTTTATAATCTAATATGTAGGGGAATAATTGGTTCATATCAATGTATTTTATGCTACAATATTAAGGAAAAATATGACCACTTGATTTTTGAGTGCCCATTGACATGCTAGATCTAGGAGAGATTATTTTTATATTATAAAATTTGATTTAATGATGATTTGAATCAGATTAATGTTTAGGAAATATGGAAGAGGGATAGATTTAAATATAAATATTTTTGTATTATTTGGAAGCATGGATTAAACTTCATTTGGTGGCATGTTTGGTTGGAGAGAAATGGTAGAATTTTTAGAAAAACCTTTTCATATTTAGATGGAGTTTTGTAGGTCATTTGGAGCAAAGTCATATAAACTGTGGTAGTCTATGCTAAAGAGGAAATTCAGATTGTTATAGGGACAATGGAGAAGAATTTTGAAGTGCAAGAGGGGTAGGACAAAGCTAGTTGGAAAATATCACCAGAAGGTTGAATTAAAATTAATACTAATGGAGATACAAAATCCAATCTGGGTAGAGCTATAATTAGATTTATTTGCCAAAATCATGTTGGAATAGTGCTCTATTAGGAACTACAAGGCTTGGAAAGAGCCACAAACAATGAAGCAAAAGCCTTAGCTATCAAATATACTTCTATTTGGGTAGTAAAACAAGGTTATAGGAGGATAATTCTAGAATAATATTCTCATAAATTGGTTGGAGCTATAGATTGCATGAGGAAATTTACTTTTAATATATGGAGGTTGAGTACTTTTGTCATTCAAATTAAGGAATTGTAGAGGAAATTAGGTGATGTGATTCCATTTTATGTGAGTAGATATCTAAATAAAGTGGCACACTTCCTAGCTAATATGGACACTGAGAAGGAGGTAGGGGTTTAGTGGTACAATGATATGGCTATTGAGGATAAGATCATTAGGTAGGTTGGTGAGAAAATCCAGTGTTTATATAATATAGATAACTATTCAAGAAATATGGTTTAGGAGATTTGTGCTTCAATGTAGATCTTTTTTTACAGTTGTAAACAGGTGAACAACCATTGTAGAAATATGGTTTAAGATATTTGGCTCCAATGAAAATCTTATTTTACTGTTGTAAACATGTGTTCTCCTTGTTTAAGGCTAGAAAAAGTCTAGGATTTGAATTAAGCTTACCTTCTAATTATCAACAAGGCTAGGATTTGACTTAAGCTTATCTCCTAATTGTTGCTAAGGCTAGGATTTGACTTAATATTGTCTCCTAATTGCTAACAAGGCTAGGATTTGACTTAAGCTTTATCTCCTAATTGTCGATAGGGCTATGATTTGACTTAATATTGTCCACTAATTATCGACAAGGCTAGGATTATACTTAAGCTTATCTCCTAATTTTTGCCAAGGTGAGGATTTTGACTTAAGCTTACCAAAATCAAGTTCTTCAACTCATTGAAGGTAATGATTCAATGTTGTATGTTATTTCCATAATTTAGACATCTCACATTAACTAAATCAATGAATGTAGTGATTCAACATAAGCTTAAATGGAATTGCTATCATCTTCATTCCCTAAGAAGGCCATTACAGTCGGACTTCTCCATGGGATAGAGATGTACAATTACTAAAAAAAATTAAGATCACACATGAAATAGGACCTGCCCTGTAACAAAAAATCAAACCTCTAAAAAAGTACAAATCATTCATCTTGGTCAAGTGACTCATCACTTTATTCATTGTACTTTTCTCATCGACTCATTGTTTGAGGGGGTAGTTATAATATCAACAATCATAATCAAAATCAACAAAATATCACTTGATCATGTCAAATTGTATTCATATTATGAATCATTGCCAAAAAATATCATAAGCTTACCCTTTATTAGGGAAAAAATCAAATATGACAATTAAGTTTGTAGCTCTCCTCCTTTTAGATCTATAGTGCACTAAATCCTATAGTAGCACTGAAGCTACCTGATTATCTGATGGTCGTGTGCAAGCTTTTGCAAATTTAAGCCTTCCATTTTGTTGAAAGCAATGATTCTAGGATGTGCACCTTCTACATGACTAGGGCATCCAATGTTGATTAGATCAATGATAATCACACACCCTACAATGTGATCCTAGGCGGTCTATTCTTTCTTTGTGCTATGTTTTACCACAATGCATCCCAAAAAGGGGAAATTTTAGACACCTAAAATGAATCATATTTAGGATACTAATCATATGGACACATAAAAAGACCATATAAATGATCTTGGACCTTTAAAAGAGCTAGAAGTGGTCTTAACCACTCAAAAATGACAGTTCTAGCCCATTCAGGCTTGGTCGCTGTCAAGGAGAGTGATCGCCAACACTGGTTGTTGAAGCTAAGAGCAGTCAGATCTAGCCGCTACTATGGATAATGACTAGCACCAAAACACATTTTAGCTATGAATATGAGCCCAAATCATGTAGTATGACTACACTTGCATTGCTTGCAGGCAGATTTTGACATAGAACTCCTAGAGTTCCTCCTAAATGCTCCATCAATGCAAAACTGTGACTGATGCTTCCCCCCAAGATGGCTAGTTTCTTGTAAATTTGGATCTTGAGAAGCCAAGATCCATATTTAGGTTTGAATATAGGAGGTCTACATAGGGACCTTCCAAATAAAAATAATGATCCCCTGAATATCATAATTCTTGTGCAATAGAGCCCTAGCAAATCATAGATAGATTAATTACCCCTTTCAAGAGTAGAAAAACCCTGTACATGCGAGTAACGACTACACACCAAAAAAATATTTAGACCTGAATGTGATTCATCTCCAACCAGTGTACGAACACAAAGAGGTGACCCTTGAACATCAATTTAGACAAGGGATCTAGTGCCACAATCCCTTAGATCTTGAGGTAGAAACTACAGGTTAGTGGTTGTTGTCTTCGATAGCGGTCTACATTCATGGCTGCTTTGAGCATTAGTGTCTAGGGTCTGAGGTATAATTTCCTAAGTTTTAGCTTATATATATTATTAGTTTTTCTTTTATTAATCAATTTTAACATACATTTTTTTTTTAAGCATTTGCACTGTTATTCCTATATTTTCCACACATTTATCATTTAGTTTTGTTGTATTTTGACTTTATTATGCTTATATATCAATATTTACATATTTTCTAATAAATCCTCATCATGATAGGTTGCCTATGCTACTAATTTCCTATTGTTGTTTCTTTTCCGTAGGATACAAGTTTAGGGCCAAGCCACGATGTCTAAAATACCTCCAAAAAAGAAGGAGAAGGAGGCATCTATAAGCCCTCATACAAGTTCATGTGCAAGATCAAGAGGCATGTGGAGTGCACCATCCCCTTGCAAGGGG